>OY821517.1:55536215-55581215 GCA_963682025.1 Cordilura impudica
TATAATATTTCTTGATTACTGGGAGAAAGGAAAAACAATAACTGCCAAGTACTATGTTGAGTTATTGGACAGATTGGATGAAAAAAGAAAAACCGACCCTACTTAAATAGGAAAAAAAATCTTGGACCATCATGAAAATGCACCGGCGCATTCATCTGCTTTGGCTTCAGAAGAATTGTAGTGTTTACATTATTTTGTAACAGCGTCTTCCCAAACAATTTTTCATTATCAACGTCAAACAGAATAATGTCAATAGAGATATTGGAGTCTTGCAAAAAGAATTATGAAGAGCACAAAGCAAGTCGCCATTAATACCAAACTTTATGCTCGCAAATGGTCTGTGTCTAGCTAAAGGATCAATGAAAATACTTTACAAGCGCTTGTGAGATGGGAGGAGATATTCCTAAAAAACTTAAAATTTTCATACAAAACAATTAAATTTGAAAAGAAATCTATAAAATTTAAGTTAAAATTCCCATCAATTAGTTGTAATTTTGATCAAAATCGTTAATTTTTAATAAAATTGCTCTATTTATGGGTTTTAAATACCTATTCGGCGTTAAGGAATAGAAAAAAAATATTTTTTTTTGTTTGTTTCGGAATATCTGATTCACTTAAGTTTTATGAAAGTAATAAAATAATTTATATAATTAAAGCGTATAAGAGCGAACAAATCTTGAAAAAAATTTATAAATGACTAAAGGAAGAAATATAAGGAAGGGACAACTACATTACATATACTGTACTCTCCTCCGTGACTGACTATGTGAATAAAAGCATGAATAACAATTTGATATTTTATTTGGGAGAGTGCCAGCTGCGCACTTTTTTCTTACTTCAAATAATAAGTGCAGGTTTTGCTTTGAAGCCTCCTTAAACCTTAAAATAAACTGCACGAACAAAAAAACAACTAAAGCACAATTACCACCACTAATAAACCCATCGAAATTTATAATGTTCGTACAACCACCCGATCGATCAATATGAATAATACTCGTATTTATACTTGCATGTGTATGCAGCAATCGATATACAGAGAAAGTGTATTTGTTGTTGGTTGTTTGTGTATTGGTTGCGACAGACAAAACGTACCTTTAAGTAGAGGGCTTTCTTAAAGATCCCAGACAATTGTGATTTTGAAATTTATTTTCTTATGGGTCATATCATTGAACTCTCTGCAGTTTTACGTGTGAGCTCGTATTTTGGGGTGGGGGTAGAGATGAAATTATCTTGCATCACAAACCAATAGTCATCTTCTCCCTTGTTTTTATGCAGATCATGTATATAAGTTCCAAGATTTTCAAAGAAAATTGCCGTTATCCTGCAGCAGGCTTTTATTTAAATTTCAAAGATGTTGGTTGCAGAAAACAAAACCAATGAATGTAAATTAGATGTTTTAATAAAAATTCTATTTGTAAATATTAATTAAGGGATTTTAGTTGAGCACTTTTACAGTTGCCCCGAAAAACTTAAATTTTTTTTATTGTATTTATGTATGTATGTACTATGGGAAAATTTAATTTTCAGTGATTGAAAATTGCAATGACAATATGTAGTTGCAACAATCATGTTTTGAATTTGATAACAGATATCTTTTCCCATACTTCTTCCGAAACATTAAAATATATATGCTGAATTTCCCAGATACCGGTGTGCAATTTCATCTGAGATAACTATGTGGTCAGGGTATAATGACTTTGTGCTGATGTTTGTAACAACCAAAAATATTTGAATCACTTTCTGAGTCGATCGGTGTAATAAAAGATGGGTCTAGCTCAAATATTCAAAGTGATTCTGAGTCGATTTAGCATGTCCGACCGTCCGTCCGTCTGTGTGTCCATGTAAACCTTGTAATCAAACTACAGGTCGAAAATGCGAACATATTTTGATGTACGTAAGCTTCTATCGACCATAAGACGAAAGCTTTTGAAATTGGTGCAAATTGGTTCATGTTCAGACCTAGCCCTCATACAAATGCCCCTATGAGATCGACTTAAATTGCCATAATATCCAAATTATCATATAGATCTCGGTCAAATTGGGTTTGTGTATGTTTATTACATCCATTTATCAGTAGTGCAGAAATAAACCATATAGGACAATTCTTAGTCATAACCCCCATATGAAGATGAGTCCCGATGTTCACTTAAATCTATCACAAAAAAAAAAAATATTGGACAATTTCCTCAAATTTGGTTTGTGCATGTTTTTGTAAAATATAAGTGACCTTGTCAAATTTGGTCAGGATTCGTCCATTTTTCGACCTAGTCCCCATATAAATATAGCATCCCATATGAACTTTTAAATATCCGAAGGCAAAAAAAGAATAACAATGCCACTCAAATTTGGTATATGCTTATTATCTATATCTAATTAGTTGGACCTATCGCATAGTCGGCCTAGACAGATTATAATTTTCTTACTTGTTATTATTGTTATTGTTTCTAAAAATTATTTAACAAAATTTACTCTTTTATGATTTATTTTTCGAGAAAAATGCATTCTGCAATGCAGAACCGGACCTGTCTTTTGTCCGAGCTTCAACAGACTGTCACCCGATGGTGTACTCTGCCACATGGCTGAAAAGAAACCTGTCAAGGTTTACGTGTAAAAGCTCTGCCTATTCGGCATTCAAGAAGATCGCTCAAAAATCCAACGGTAAATACAAGAAGTAAATTTGCTTCTCTCCATAAAATAAAATATGTTTGGTGTAGGTTTTTGAGACATATTTTCTATGGTTTAAGTGAAATGTGGTGTGGTGTATAGAATTATAAAATAAAATAAAATAAAAAATATATTAAGAAGTCAACATTATCAAAGACACAAAAAAACATTCTACATTCGTGAAAGTTGGTATATTAAAAACAACTAGCAGATTCCAGCGCTCGAAATTCGAGTGCAATTTCTAGGCAACTTTATTTTTCAACTTAGCCAATTCACAAACCAACACTTTTTCGGTTTATTGCTATTGTGAATGAAGATAACAAACTCATTAACAAACACATTAAAAAATTTAATAAACAAACACATATTATATGTCTAATTTTATGTATGTGTTAGCAGCAACTTTTAATGCAATTTACTCAAAATAAAGGAAAAAATTTAAAAATCTGTAAATTTGGTGAACAGCTAAAAAGAAATACCGTTCAAAAAATATACATTTGGTCAAAATCGGGATAAAACGGTAGAGCAAAATATCGGTCACAAGAAATCGCCAAGCCTATTAATATTATAGATAGTTCTGAGAAATAAAACATGAGAAATAAAATAAGTAAGAGAACTTAATCTATGTCTAAATGCCGCCCACCTTTAAAATTCTTTGCCACTGCAGTTCTTGAAAACCATCCGGACCATCAAGATTAAATTGAGTTTCGACCCGGAGTAAAATGTCTTCCATTCCTTTTCCCAAAATTTATATTTTTCAACAAACGCTAATCTTGATGTTTTGTGTCTGGGAGTAAATTTAGGATTCGGGATCATTTTTCGTTTGATTACTTTAAAAATTGGTATATTCGTCTAAATGTCACGTCTAGATTTTTCTTCACTTTGTTGAGGTCACGATAAATGTCTTTTATCGCTTCGGTTATAACGAGCCATGTCTTATGATTGTTCCATAGGATATTGGAAGCAGCAAGTAGTTGTGAATCGTGGTCTTGAGCCATTTAATTTTAATGCTATTCCTCTTATTGTGTTCCCACATTCTCGATATACATACGTTTCTGTGTGTCCTATATGAATAGCTTGGTTCCACGTGGCATAGTTGACTAAAAATAATTTTAATTCGAATAAAAAAATGAATGCACCATTTTTTATATTGAACATAAAGTGGACGTACACTTGTGCTCACATAATTAAGTCATGGGTATGCAATGAAATGTTTTTGTAGTTTTTCTCTTAAACCTATTTCTTCTGATTCTAACCTTACTATTTTGTGCAACCCTGCTATGCTAACAGTTGTTTACATTGATTGAAGCAAAATTGAAAATTTGGGTATTCCCCGAAAAATGTGGAAAACGTCAAAAAGTCATATGCGCTGTGCTCACATAATTAAGTCACCACGCGTATCTTGAGTAAATTAGTGTTTTGAAGATTTTTTTTGCGGTTTAAATAATAAATAAATTAAAAATCAATAAATTAAAAACAAATAACATCAGTTGAAACGCTATGGGTAAACAAAAAAGTTCGAATTCGCCTGAACGGAAAATAATATGGGATTGTTTCCAAAGATACAATAATATCGCGCCAAAACCGAGAAAAACGACTTTAAATGATGACAGACGCATTGCAAACCTGAGTAAAGCTGATCCTTTTTTAACTTCGTCGCAAATCAGAGCTCTAATGGAAACGTATTATGGCGTAAATGTTTCGTCGCAGCCCATAAGACGACGTTTGCAAGAAAAAAATTTGCATGGACGAATGGCCAGGAAGAAACCGTTGGTTTCCTTGAAGAACACTAAGAACCGGCTCGGATTTGCGACTGACCATCTTGCTAAAGGCCTAAATTTTTGGAATTTAATTGGTTGGAGCGACGAATCCAAGTTTAATGTTTTTGTAAATGAAGGTAGACCATATGTTCGACGTCCTCCACTTAAGGAATTGGATCCAAAATACACAAAAAAAACTGTAAAACACGGTGGCTCATCAGTCATGGTGTGGGGTTGCTTTACCGCATTCGGTGTGGGTCCTTTAGTCATGATTGACGGTATAATGAATGGGGAAATGTATAAGAATATAGTAAAGGAAAATTTGGCCACCGAATATGCTGACAATTTGCCGCTTGCGTGGATTTTCCAACACGGCAATGACCCGAAGCATTGTTCGAAGGTGGTTAAGTTGTGGTTGGCAACACAGTCCATCAAGCTTCTGTAATGGCCGCCGCAGAGTCCTGACTTAAACCCTATCGAGAACTTGTGGGGCATAATAAAACGAGTCATTGCAGCGAAAACCGGCAAATAACAACATGTTATGGAAAGTTATCCAAGAGGAATATCACAAAATCACTCCAGACCAGTGCGCTTCTCTTGTAGCTAGCATGCCAAAGCGATGCTCCACAGTATTGAAGCAAAAAGGTTATCCTACTCAATATTGAGGTAAGCTAATGAAAAAATGGGATTCTCGACAAAGTTTATTACTTATTTCTACAATTTCAACCTTTTTTTTTTCAGATGACTTAATTATGTGAGCAGCTCTCTTTGGCTAATTTTCAAATTTTTTTATTTTTTTTTTGGAAAGCCAAAATTTTGTAATTTTTAATTTCACTGTAAATTGATTGTTAACATATAAGAATAATAAAAAAAAAATATATTAGAATTTAAAAAAAGGGTTCACGTATTTTTGACAATAATGTCGAGTAGCATACTAGTGACTAAATTATGTGAGCACAAGTGTATGAGGGCGATGTCAGAGCAACCCGACCTGACGTACAGATGGCGGTAGTAGTTTGAAAAATGATAGCGTTTAAGTGATGCAATTATGGAAAAAGGGACGCACTTGACGAAAAAAAAAGCGTTGTTTCACCAGTTCACACGTACGCAATTGCGATGGCCAAAATCAATGAGTTAACGTTCGAATTGCTTCGTTACGCACCTAATTCGTCAGATATAACTCTCTTGGATTATTTCCTATTTCCAAAAATGGGCTCGGTGGTAAAAGATTCGGTAGCAATGAAGAGGTGGAGTCTGCGGTTGATGGCTATTTTAAGGAGGTCTTACCACAAACAGGGTCTCGAAGCTATTTAATAACGCTGGGAAAAGTGTATCGAGCTGAAGAAAACTTTTTCCAAATTTCTTTTCTTTTTCAGGTCGGATTGTTCTGGGACCGCCCCCGTACCAGCAAAATATTTTGTATATATATATTTTAATAAAATAAAACTTTATTTTCAATTCGCTTTTTTTTAATTTTTGGTTTGTAGCAATTATCTATTTCATATGAAAACTGAGGCAACAAAAATGAAAAAATGAACAACACGTGATAGCCTAATTTTTATGCCAGATTCGAATTCAGCGCACCCAGATAAGTTAAAAAACATGCTTCGTTTCTACAGTCAATTTTTTTTTTTTTAAATTTGTAGACCATTCTAATTTATAATAACGGTAAATCTAAAAGACGATTGTTAAAACAGAATATGTGTTTTACTTAAGTACTAACCGCGTTGTAAAAAATTAGTAAACTATTAGGAAGGGTTACCATACTATTACTTTATACTAGCAGATTCCAGCCCTCGAAATTCGAGTGCAAATTCTAGGAAATTTTATTTTTTCATTAAATAAGGACCCCCTAAAAATTATCATTTTTATTACAAACATACTAACAAATTTAATAAACAAACACATAGCATATATCTGATTTTATGTATGAGTTAGCAGCAACTTTAAATGCAATTTACTCAAAATAAAGAAAAAAATTTAAAAATCTGTAAATCTGCAAAACGGCTAAAAGGAAATACCTTTCAAATAATATACCTTTGGTCAAGATCGGGATAAAACGGTAGAACAAAATATCGGTCACAAGAAATCGACTAGCCTATTAATATTACAGATATACCGATCGATTCAGAGTCTATTTCGCTATGTCCGTCCGTCAGTCGTCTATCTGTCTGTCTGTACGTCTGTGTCCATGTAAACCTTGTAATCAAACTACAGGTCGCAAATATGAATATGTTCATGTTCAGACTTAGCCCCCATACAATAACGTCTGCAAGACCGACCAAAATGATCGTAAGATCCAGATTATCACATACATATACTTATACCGAAATTTGGTGTATCTGTATCTATTATACCCTCTAAGCAGAAATCCATAATCCCCATATAAAGCCGATTCCCGATCTTCACTTAAATCTATCAAAAATAAAAATACTTCATAGAATAAAAAAAGTAAAGTGACTTTATTATTATGATCGGTTGTTTTTTTGAACTAGTCCCCATATAAAAATAAGGCCACAAATTAATCACAATAGCACTAAAATTTATTCCATGCTTATTTACTATAACCAGTTTTTGCCTCAGCAAAATTGGATCCAAGACACTCTTTGGAAACGCAAGGTATAAGCTACCATGCGTTGGATTTATATTTTGAATAAAACAAGTGAAGTTTTTTCAAAATTTATGTATGATTTCGAGACGAGTACTCGATAAAATGCATTGAACTCTCTAATGGCACGTATACAATAAATCGGTTTTTATCTAACATCGATCTTCTAGATTGGCCAGCCGGTTCCCCAAGCCAACGGAGAAATCAGTCTATATGGGTATAATATTGTTATGTGTTATAAAGTTTGGCCATATTAAGTATTATAAAGTTTGGCAGGATCGCCACATTCAGCTCAATTCTAAACAAAAATTCCGCATGAAATATCTCACTTCTCCCTTTTCCCCTATTATGAATAAAAATTCCTTCGGAAAAAAATTCGATGGGAAAAAAGTAGTTTTTCTCAATGCACTTGAATTTGGTTTTTTTTCCCCTCAAAACAGATGGGAGTTTACATAAAAATGTAAGAAGTATTTTGATAAAACAAAATTTAAATAAACAAAATTAATATTTTATTGTTCTTGTAGGTTGAAGACCACAAATAAAGCCCAACTTCAACTTTTGTTAACTTTAATGAAAGCCAATTCAGGCATTGATTGCGTTTTCCATAGATTCAGCCCGCAATTGACTTCTAGCAATCCTTTCTTTGTTGTTATTCTACAACACCAATTTCCTCCACATGTGCTCGCATCATAGCTATGCTATTCATTTTTTATACCCTCCACTTCAGTGTGCAGAGGGTATATATAAGTTTGTCATTCCGTTTGTAATAATTAGAAAAAAAAAATTTTGGACCCCATAAAATATATATATATATTTCTGATCCTTATAACAACCGGAGTTGATATAGCGATGTCCGTCTGTCCGTCTATGGAAATCACGATGACGGCATCAATCGGGCAGGTAGGGTGCTCGTTGACACAAAAAATGACTCATTAACATCCTGAAAAGTTTGCTATTTAAAATTGTCCAAATCGGTCGATTAGGGCCCGAGATTTGAATGAAGAACTAAAAAAGTCTTGAAAAAATATAATTTTCTATGTTGTTATTGTCACGATCACGCCCTCAATAGTGCAGCTACAGTGATCATTTCTAGTGAGAATGATTCACCAAATTCATGGGAAGATTTCTATTTCAAAAATCATTAAAATCGGTGGAACAGGTCCAGGGAAATCTCTGAAAAAGTAAAAAAAAAATGAAAAATATGATGTTTCTATATTGTTCTTGTTGTTATTCTAAATGTTGTGTTGTTGTCATAGCTGGAATTGTTGTTTTTGTGGTCGTTGTGGTAATAATATAATAAAAACTAACCCTTTGTACATTTTTTTATTAACTCTCGTAGAAAAATTTTAAAGTTTCCATTGTTTTGGCATCACTAAAAAAATTTGTTAGATCATTTCTGTTATTACCACGAGCCTGCCTGCAAAATTTCAGATCGAATGGGTCACGGGAAAGGGGTTAAAATCGATCCAAAATTTTTTCGACAAGCAGACACTACGAGTTAATATAAAGGGAGTAAAAATTCACCAACATCTAAAGCAAATAATGCTAAATACCTAGTTGTTAGTAAAAAAAAAAACAATGTAAATTTAGCAAAAAAAAATTTTATGTATAAATTTATTTAAAGAGAAAAACACAAAAATAACGTTTGATGTTGTATTTTTTGTGTGTAATATTTACATATACATACATAAACATATTGAATAATACAAATAATATGTTAGAAATAAATCGGTATATTATTTTATTTACACAAAATTCTGCAATATTTTGTTGTGGGGAAAATACATTTCTTTTGCATTAACAGAGTGTCACTTCATTTTGCTCAGCGTGACTATGCCACAGTAGATGGCGCCACAATTTTCGTTTGTTCTAATTAGCTTTGCAATAGTTATTTCTATTTTAACATGAATGTTAATATTTTCAACTAGATATCATACAAAAATAGAGTTACCGAGTTCATCAATGAGTTTTTTGCTTTCAAAACAGTTCTACATAGTTATATAGAATTATTATTCTGCTTTACCTACAAAATATCTGATTGCGATTACATCTAATTTTTAAAAATTGTTTATAATTACTAAAGCATTATTATTCACATATATACAAATTTGCACTTTTTAAATATTCCATTCAAATTTAACAAAATATCAATTCTAAAAACTAGAATTAAAAATTTCCAATTATAAATTACAATTAATTGAATTTCAGAAAATCATATCAAAACGTCGGAAATTATAATTTTAAATTTAAAAGACATCAATTGCATCTTTAATATATAAATTTTATTCGTTAAACACAAATTGAAATTCAAAAAAAAAAAAAAAAACACCAAATATGTTTACATTTAAAAAATTTTTACATTTAAAAAAATATTGACATTCAGGAGAAATTAATAGCTTTTCAGTACCGCGATTCAGTAACTTCTTTTAACGATAGTCGAATCGTTAAAAAAAAGAAAATAGCAAAATTATCAGTAAAATTTTTAAACGATATTCGCTATTGTTTAAGTCAGCTGTTGTTGTTATCTAAACGACAACCATTTTTGTGTTCTTTATTCAATCGATAAAAACTTAAATTTTTAAGTTGAAATGTCGTCATACATAAATAAAAATCATAAAATAGTGAAAATATTTTGCTTCTATTAAAAAACTTTATTATATAAATAAAAAAATTAAATAGCATATTCAATTCATTATTTCATTTTCAAATAAATATACAGAAATATTAGTAAAAAAATAAAGATATTAAACATCAACATATAATCATCCTGTCAAACACGAAGTAATTTGTTTTTTTCTATTCTTTGTGTTTTTCGCTTATTTTGACAGAGATGCCACTCGTTTACAATTTAAATGAATAGAAAAATAGATTTTTCGACCGTCGTTAAGATGTATGTACTTAGTGAATCACTTAATCCTTAGTGCAAACAACAATAGCTGTCGATATATTTTGCCATTGTCGGATCGTTGAAATTTACAGAATCACACTACAGAAAACATTAATTTAAATTCAATGAATTTTAGAAAACGTCAAATGATATTTAAGAATTGCGAACATAAAAACTGTTACATAAATAAACGCAATTTGATGAGAATGTTATTTATATAGACATTTTCACAATTTTTTTCGGATAAAAATTTGAAGTTTTTCAGAAAATAAAGATAACAAGTTATTTTATTTAAAATGTTTGGGACATTTGGTTTTGTGCGTTTGGCATCCCTAATTTGAATATTTATTATTATAAATTTATTCTGTATGTTTTCCAAATATGGCAATGTTTTAATAAAAAAGTTGAGAGAGCTTTTTTTTTTTTTTTGGTTATTATTTGTTACTCCATCCGACCTACATGACCGCAATGAAAAAATATTTCGCCAGTTAAAAGAAACTATACAGCCATCTCCAATTAGCACGATTTAATGCATATAGCCACCCTACACAACCATTACCTTTGCAATGGAGGTTAGGGCGAGCTATTTAATTAGCAAAAACTAAATTAAAAGAGAAGTTATATCATATAACCGGAAACGCATGCATATAGGTATATAACCTAAATGCATGCCTATCAGCAACCACGATGACCAAAAAGCAAACACCGAAATAAATCCGAAATAATAGAAAAGACGAAAACCAACCCAAAGAATTTGCTGAAATAATTTGGTATTAAGTTTAACAAATTGTTTACTTTTTCATTTACATTTATTATCAAGACTCAAACCGAGGTGGAGGGTATCAAAGATTCGGCACAGCCGAATTTAACACTCTTACTTGTTTTAATTTAATTTTCCTTTAAAATAAATTTATTTTCGTTTGCACACACAAAAAAAAAATTGAAAATTAATTGTCAATAAGCAAAACAACTGGCTTCGAAATTCGATGATGCCACTTATTCATTTTTTTTTGTTCACGAGGAATTTATAATTAGAGAATTTTTTTTTTCGAGAAAAATATTTTCCGTGAAGAAGAAATTCCTTGAGAATATTCGTAATTTGGCTGATTAAGTTTTATAAAGTTTTATTAATTATTTTATTAATATGTTGAAAGCAAAAGTAAAAAGGGTTTTCCAGTTTGTTTTGGATGATGCTTCTGGTCGCAAGTTTTAATTTACCCGAGCACTGTTAAAGGTGCTCGGTTAGAATGTGGGAATCAAAATTAATAAAACAAGTTTTTCGTTTGCTAATTTAAATTGATTCCGATTTATTTACATTTTTGTGTCGGTATTTATGCAAAATAATTTGTTGCAGTTTTTTAGTTTGACTAATTATTATTTCTTTGTTATTGCTTATTGCTTAAAAGTATTTTTTCGGTAATTATATTTCTTACATAATTATTAATAAATTTTTCTTTCATATGATTCAGTTTCAATTTAATAAGTGTGACAAACTTTCTATTAAAGGTTCAAAATTACATGATTAAATAATATTGGACTTAAATTTCAATGATGAATAATTTGATTAATTGTGTCATTTGTGTTATAGTGCATTTCATTATGATAGGTACACTACAATATCTTTGTCGTCAGTTAATTGCAATGCTCAAAACAGTTTTAATTTTTCTCCCTGTGGATAAAATTTTTTATCAAAACTAACTCTATGGCAATGGTGTTTCATTTATAATATCAGGCAAAGAAATTGGTTTCCACTTATTAATAGTTGGATGCCTCATCACTCGATTAACTCCACTTCTTTCTGATTTATGAAAACTAGCAGATTCCAGCGCTCGAAATTCGAGTGCAATTTCTAGGCAGCTTTATTTTTTAACTTGGCCAATTCACAAACCAACACTTTTATGGTTTATTATTATTGTGAATGAAGATAACAAACTCATTAACAAACACATTAACAAATTTAATAAAACACACAGCATATGTGAAATTTTATGTATGTGTTAGTAGCAACTTTAAATGCAATTTACTCAAAATAAAGGAAAAAATTTTAAAATCAGTAAATATGCAAAACGGCTAAAAAGAAATACCTTTCAAATAATATACGTTTGGTCAAAATCGGGATAAAATGGTAGAACAAAACATTGGTCACAAAAAATCGCCTAGCGTATTAATGTTATAGATTTTAATAGAACACACATAGCATATGTATAATTTTTTTATGTATGTGTTAGTAGCAACTTTAAATGCAATTTACTCAAAATAAAGAAAAAAAATTAAAAATCTGTAAATCTGCAAAACGGCTAAAAAGAAATACCTTTCAAATAATATACGTTTGGTCAAAATCGGAATAAAATGGTAGAACAAAACATCGGTCACAAGAAATCGCCTATCCTATTAATATTATAGATATTAATGTCAAAGCACTTGATTGACGACTAACTGTTTTGTTTTGACTGAGTATGATATTAAAAATTTCATAAATCCGAAAGTGGAGTTAATCGATTTGGTCATAACCATTTCCTAAAGAGTTTACAGAATTTAGTTAACACTTGAGCTGGGCCCATAAGTTCTACTTCTGTAGATAATAAAACAAACAATTTAATTTTAAAATAAATTATGTCAAACTTTATTCTAAGGAAAAAAAAAAAACTTCAACTGCGCTACATGATAAACTCCCAGATATCATTTTGTATATCATTTAAATTAGCTATTCATGACATTTTTTTTTTAAATTTCTATTATAATTTAAATTTTTTTTATAAGTACATAATTCAAAAAAAAAACATATAAAATGGGAAAAACTGTGTTCATATATCGGTTACAGAACAATTTACAAAAACAAAAAAAAAATAAACCCGAAAATTTCATTAAATATAAAAGTTTTTACAATAAAATTACAAAACGTAATCATATTTCAAGTATTATGTTATTTAACGATATAAAAAAAACATTTTTTTTTGTTAGAAATTTACAAAAAAAAGTGTCAGAAATCCTTGAAAAACACACACAAAAACCGAGAGGGGTAAAAAAAGAGTTAAAATGAAGAATATGTGAAGTCTTGGTGTGAATTTAAAACAAAGCAAAAAAAATATTATTTTTTTTTTGGTACAAATACGTTGCAACCACATGCTTACAAAATTGCTCTGGCTTATGATATTTATATAGAAATTAAAAAAAAAAAAAAAAACTAAAAAGGGTTTAAAATTACAAGACGACATTTTAGACTTTATATAAGAAAAAAAAACTTCTTAAAGAAAAAGAAAAAAAAAAAAATAACACCCAAAGACTTAAAAGCAACCCCCTGTAAAGCGCCTCAGAGCTCATCGCACTGATTCAGGGTGCTCATTTCTTTTTTCATATACTGTATTCAGCACAGTGGGTCTAGCATTATGAATTATTATTCATTATTTATTTTAATAAATTGCTTTATTCTCAAATAGGATGAAAAGAAAGAAAAAGTTCAAGATTCTCTTTGTTGCACGAAGAAAAAAGCCATTTCACACGTCACTACTACACTGCTTATTCGGCATAAAGTAAAGTCATAAACTTAAATAATGTCTTGTTCTGGAAACAAAACATTAACGCGGCTTTTTGAAATTCTAAAAAGCATCAGCATCAGTCATCAGTAATTCTAGTTGCACACTTGGATGTACGTGTATTTTTAATACAATAGTTCTTTGGCGTTAATGTAATAAATGTTATTTTTAGCAACATCCCTTTTTTGACGCTTCACTGCATCACTGCCATCACTTTTACTAGCTAAAATACTACGAGTACATACAATTCCATCATTTTACATCAATAAAAAAAAAATTGAAGAAATTTGAATAATACCCTCATCATCTCAGATCTTCACACGCACATTTATGCATTTTTTTTAATTCACGATCACCTTAAAAAAAGCAGCACCCAGAAAGTAAAACTTCTACTCAAGAAGCTGTAAAGAAAGAAAGCCATCACTCACAGCAGGGTAAGTGTGAAGATTGGATGGCTGAAGTTGTAGATGAAACAAAAAAAAAAAACATCCGCGTTTTGTATTTTTTGATTTTGTTTTTCTTCTTATCAGGAATTCACAGTTTTTATGTTGTACTCGTACGCGGTGAAATCTGGGTGCGACATTCGTAAAGATATTTGAACGCAAATTAGGATTGTGTAAAATATGCAAAATATTGTCTCACCTTGTTTCATTAACATCCCATTCAAGACGAATATCTTAAGAACAACAACAACAACCAGCATTTATTGTAATTCCGTGTGATACTCGTAACATAAAGTGCCTTCTGTATGTAGGCAGTTACAGATTTCACACGTTTCTAATATGTTCCGTCTATATTTTCTATAAAGTTCGTCAAATGTCGATATTTCACAAAAAAAAAAAAAAAAAAAAAAAAAAAAATGCTGAATCTGCAACTAAACCATGGTCAATTAAAAAAAAAAAAAACAAAACAAAACTTCCTTTCTTCTTAAAATAAAGCCCATTCACACCAAACTTTGTCTTAAGGGGTTTTCGGGGTCGCTGATCTCGAATCTGAAGTCAAGATTTCAAAAATCAAAATGGAGGACACATTTACACCAAACTGATTTCCTATCTTAGGTCCAAATTTGTATCACTGTGAATTTTTGGTGTTTCGTATTGTAAAAATAATAATGAAAGGTCAGGAACCCCAAAAAACTAAAAAATTCAAATCTGCGACCCAAAATTCTCAAATTCAGTTTAAAAAGCAGCTACCCCGAAAACCCGTAAAGACAACATTTGAAGTGAATGCGTTAAATTTTAGTTTTAAGAAAAATGGTCCGCCGTTTTGTGTCCGCCATTTTGATTTTTGAAATTTTGAATTCAGATTTGAGATCAGCGACACTGAAAACCCTTAAGACAAAGTTTAGTGGAAATGAGTAAAATCAATCGAAATTTCATACTTTGGTTTATTGCTCAAAGAAGACGAACAAACGTCAAACCTTGTTTCACTTTTATTCTTAGCTAGGGGCCATAATTCGTTAACTGTGACAGAGTAAAATTATTCTTAGTATTTTATTTTGGAAAATAAAAAAATAATTTCGATCGAAAAATTCGTTATCGTAATTAGACTCCAGGTCACAAATATGAACATATTTTGATGAAATTTGGCCATAGCACGCACGCTATGAAATTGGTGAAAATCAGCTCATGTTCAGACCTAGCCCCATACAAATGACCACAATGAGATCGAATTAAATTACCAGAATATCAAAATTATTATATAGATCTCGGTCAAATTGAGTTTGTGCATGTTTATTACATCCATTTATCAGTAGTCCAATAATAAACCATATTGGACAATTCTTAGTCAAATTGCCCATAAGAATCTGAATCCCGATCTTCACTTTAGTCTATTAAAAAACAAAAATATTGCACAAATAATTCTCAAATTTGGTTTGTATATGTTTTTGCAAAAAATAAATGACCTTACCAAATATGGTCAGGATCGGTCCATTTTTCGATCTAGTCCCCATATAAATATTGCATCTGATATGTACTTTTTCATATCCGAAGGCAAGAAAATTAATAAAGCCACTCATATTTGGTTTATGCTTATTTTTTATATCTAATTAATTGGACCTAAGAGATAGGATCTTTAAACGCATGGTATAGAGTATCGTTCTTTGTTCTTCGTGAACTTTTATTTAATTTGCAATTTTTTTTATTCTGTAAATTTTATAAATAAAGGAAATATATATACAGTATCGTATAGTCGGTCTAAACAGACAACAATTTTCTTACTTGTTTTTATTGACAACGGAAATGAATGGCATTTTACGTGTTAAACGATCATGACAGTCAAATTTTTTAATATTTTGCGAACGGTATCTTCTTGGAATTCTTGGCCGAAAGATTCTTTGATTTTAGAACTAATTTAGAAAGAAGTAATTTTGGGGTTCTGTTTTACTGAAAATTCAATTAGTGAATTTGCAGTTTCGAATGTCTGACGAGTGCCTTCCGTATATGATCCTAAGCCTTAGGATAACTTTCATTGATTTTGGGAAATCAACTTTATACAAACAAGTTTATCTTCCACTAAAATAAAATCGATGTAGCAGACCTGTAGGTCGTTTCATAATTCGTTGGTTTCCGTATTCTGGCATTTATAGTTGTCTTTTGCGTTGTAAAATAAAAAAATGTTGGTAGAAACAATCCTTAAGTTTATGAAAAAACAAGTTGAATACTCACTGTGTTAATTGTAATTCAAAATATTAACATTTTCATTAATATTTAAAATCTTGAAGTGCACGAATACTTTTTCCAGAGAGATGATCTGCGGTCATTGCTCCTAAATATTAGTTAACTACTATAAAACTGGCGTTTTTAATTTTTAAATAAAACTAACATTTTACTTTTTTCCTATTCTTAAAGCGAAATATGGCGCAAAAGATTTTTTTGATTTTTCAGATTTTTTAAAGGATGGCACGCGTCACTGAAATTGATTTTTTTATATCAAAAATATGATGTTATAAAACAATTTTTTTAAATTTTTTATCTGGTGTTTTCGTCTCACAAAATCGGATAAATCAATTCTACAGAAAAAAAAACCATCCGTTGTAAAATGTCTAACCTAAGTAAAGTAAAAATTTAATACTTCCGAAGTTCAAAATTACTGTAAATATTTCAGAGTAAAATTAAATGCGTTAGATAGGTAATAGAAATACCTTTCATTTAAACCACATCAATGAAATTTTATGTTTTAGAGAAGTGTAATAGGGAAAAAAATTATTTTGTTTTAGTTTTTATTAGTTTAGTCCCTGTTAGCTGAGTGCTCGGACCATTTCAAACCAAGTTCCAGACAGGAACGCTGGAGAAGTTTAGAGACCAAAAAAAGAGCACTGAAATTGAAATCATGTTTCCTAAAAAATATTCCTGCTGTATAATAGACGAATAAGCTTATGCACTGACTGATTTTTCAGAGAAAATTTAGTATTACAAGCAGATGTTATTTCAAAAAAGGTCCTGGCATGGCTAGTAGTAAGTCATTTATGACAAAGGGCGATTTTTGATTTTGGTGATTTTTGGCTTTAGCGATTTTTGTTTTTTGAGATTTTTGTTTTTGGCCCTTTTTGATATTGGCGATTTTTGCTATACGCGATTATCGGATTTGGCGATTTTTGACTCTGACAATTTTTATTTTTGACGATTTTTGTTCTTTGCGATTTTCGATTTTGGCGATTTTTGATATTCGCGATTTTTGGTTTAGGCGATTTTTTATATAGCACTATTTTATTTCCCAACCAATAGTAAGGGTTTCATCTAGTTTACGAGAACAATTAATTTTTTTAAATATGCCAAAGTTTGGCCTCGGCAAGAAGTGGGTTAACGTTGTTCGATTTATTATTTGGTTATTAGATTAAAAATTCAACAGCGCTTACAAAATTTTTGATTTTTTTGAATAAATTGCCTTTCATTAGCTTGGGGTCATATGCGACCCCAAGCCCAAAAGGGTTAATGGGGTCATATTATTTTTTTCAGAAACCCTTCGCTATTGAGATAAAAGATAACATTTAAAAGTAGAAAACTGATAAATTTTTGATAGAAAGTACTTAGAAAGAGTACATTTACTGAATATTTCACAAAAAAATAATTTTTCTCGAAATCCGCAGAAAAAAAATTCTTTGTAAAAAAAGTTCTGGCAGAGGAATTTACTTAAAAATTCACACAGTTAATCTCTGACATATATTTAACAAAACCTTAAAGTGCCAGATACATTTTTTGAAATTTTGTTTAAGAAAATTTTTTAAAACTTAAAAACTTAAAAAAGGAGTTTTAAAAATTTTATCAAAAAAATTTTCCATCATTGGTCTCATTTCGCAATAGGTTAACAACGTGGTAATAAAACAATACTTCATATCTGAGTACTTATAGAGACCAAAAAAAAAATATTATGGCTTTAATCAATTTTTTAAAGTTGAAAAAATGTTCATCACATTTCATGACCTAGAGTTTTTGGCACAAAAGAGGTCTTGGGCATTTGCCATTTCTTGGCAAGTTATTATTCGATTTTGAAGTTATGTAGCTTTTCGGAAAGATATCGATTTATATAACACCTTGTCGAAAAAATTAAACTATAGAATGAAATTTTCGTAATATCTGAAAAAAAGTCATATTTTCCCCATAGGCACCTCCAAATTTTTTTTTGATTGACCAAAACTTTGTATTTTTCAGTTTTTTTACTATTCCCATATTTCTAGGGGGTGAGACCGAGAGTTTGAACACTTTTTTATTAAGGGCCACCGTAATGTACATGTACATTAGGGATATAACTTTGTTTTTGCATTATTAGTACCCATAACTACGTTGTAGCCCATTATGTTTTGACCATAAAAATCATATTCCGAGGTCATTCGCGCAAAAAAAGTTCCCGCCGCCAAGCAAATTTCTAAAATTCCTCAAGAAGAAAAAAAAATATTTAATTTATTTTTTTTTTTTAATTTTAATTTTATTTATTTAATTTTTTTTTTTTAATTTAATTTTCTTCATTTATTATAAGTACATAAATTAAAGTTGAACAAACATTTACACTTTTACATAACTATTTGTTATATGAAATGAACTTAAAATTTAATGTGCGTGAAGATTTACATAGCGGATAAATATCCTGCACCGTTTTGATTGCTATTTCAGCACATATGTTGCTTCGTTGCTGGCCCGGTATCGCTGATGGTTCCTGAACCCAATGTCTAAAAAAACACGAGCACTCTTATATGTTAATAAAGAACTTTTTAGAGCCTCAAAATTATTTTCTTTAAAACAATGATCGGAAAACCAAACATCGTACCACGGACCACATACGAACTCACAAATGTTATATAATTTTTTGCGATATTTTGGAATAAGTATAAAGGTCAATATTGCTAAAATGGCTCTCGAGTTCCATCGAGCATTGTGTATTGGTGGTATTGCTTTAAAGTTAATGTATGGAAATTTTTTATTTTTCTGATAGTAATGTAAAAGCTTTACCAAGTTCATATAAGTACTGCATATCATCACGCCAATTTATGTGTTCAACTTTGATTCGTTCTTCATTCTGTTTGTAACTTTTCTTAAGATCTTCGTAGTTGTTTATCAATTCGTGAACAAAATCATAACAAATATTAGGCGAGGAAGGCTTTCCTTCCAAGCATTCGTCCATTATATGTCTTAATACAAGATCAATAATATGATGCTGGCAGCCAATATATTGTGGTGGAACTAAACGCATTGATACACAATGATTCTGGAAAAGAGTTACAACTCAATTTTTTTTCCCAGTGTTTACGCTGGTCGTATCGCAGACGATCATTTTTATTGAATTCCATAAATTGAATTTATTTAAAACTTCTTTAATACCATTAAATAATGTTAAAGCTTTACAAATGTCCAAAACAAGTACGGCTAATTTTATTTCTTTGCATTAATTTTTTAAAACTATCACCTGAATTTCTTTATCATCTATTTTTTTCCCATCAAAGTGAATACACCAAAATTCATTTTGCAAAGTTTCTAAATAAAAAATTTCTTGTCGTCCAGCGGATTTCATCACAGCTTTATATATACCGGCTTGGGATGGTGTTGATATATTAACTCCTGATTCTGCTAGATGCTTACAAATTTTGCCCGCTTTTTTTGTGCTTACATGTACTTGATTTACTAGGTTAACAGCTGGATTTAAAGATTTCTTCACATTTTTTTCTCTTCCTGGAGGTGTGTAATTGTCATCATCACTAACTGAGTCATATTCTATACCAGATTCAAAATTAGAGTCACTAGTGCTATTATCTATGTCGGTAAGGGTTTTTTTCATGTCGGCATTGCTACCACTAAATTCGTGATCGTCTATTTTGAACGTTATAGTAAACATTTTATTAAAATCGCGGCTTTTTGAATGTTTTAAAAATTTTTTATAGTTTTGTATCAATTTTTTTTACTTTTCTTTTTATAGATCTTAATGGAAATGCTGGCACACGATTCTTGTTACACAAACTAATTAATTCTTTCGATATAATATCGTATCTTTTTGTTTTGCACTTTTCTTCTTTAAGTTAGGCATTAAATCGACCAATAATTACTTCTTCTTTAGGCATTCTTTTTAACTCGGACAAAGATTTGTCAACGCTTTTTATTATCGCAAACTTATTGTTTTTACTTTCAAGTGTTTTTAATGAGTTAGTCCACGTTATGACATTTTTTTGAGTACTTAAAAAGCTATTTTTATTAGACATTTTATGAAGAGCGAAAAGTAACGCAAACGGAACCAAAAACTTTTAAATAAAATATTAATTATATGAATTAATAACTATCATTAATTACAGGGCCTCCTTCAATTTGATTTTTATTAAAAAAAATAATAATTTAAAATTTTGAAACCATTTTTTTTTTTTAAATTTATTATGTATGATTTGCAGTCTTTATCTTTAGATCCCTGCATCTTAAAAACTACTTCAATTATCGACTTTAACAATAAGCACTAATACTGTTAAATTTTTGCGGTCCTGGCGTATAAAAATTAAGTTATTTTGGTCTAAGTTTAATATATAATTCTAAATAATAAAAAAGTATAAACTACAAACTTCAACGCGTTGGCGGGAACTTTTTTAACATCAGCGAAAAAGTAATGACGCAGTTTTTCATATTTTTACATGGTCTATACAGCCATGATAGGTACCTTTTGAAATTCGCGAAAAACGTAAAAAAGTTATACCCCTAATGTACATAGGTTCAGAATTCTTGCTGTCGTAGTACTCCAGATATTATATGTTAAAATTAGATGTTAAAAATTCACTTTATATGGGAGGTGCCACATCCAATTAAAAAATCCATAAAAGATATAGCCTATTTTTCCTTATCTACAGGCTACAGTGGTGTAGCCTCCAGTATAAAAGGCGGTCATAAGGTTTGGATCTGCGTCTATCTCACTCCACCTCACCTAAAGTTAAGTAACCTACGAGCTTGTGGTTAAGAATCAGTGGGATACCTTAACCTGAAATAATTAGTAGTCTATGTTTTGCACAACACTGTATTTAAATAATATAAATCAATATACAAATTATTATAATTATATATACCGAAAAACATATCGATTTCATTTGTTCCTAATTAAAAGTAATAAAATTAAAAGCTGAACAAATACGAAGAAAACAAAATATCTACGCATGTTTGTATGTATGAATATATTTATGTTCAAGTAGAAAATGTTTATTTCATAAAAGTGAGGGCGTTAAACTCAGCCTAAAAATAGGTGAAATTTATTTGGCAGTAGATAGAGCGCTAACACGCACATATGGCGGGGGCACCCAAAGAAGGGTTGTTTCTATCGCAGACGTTTCAGAGACCAACGCATATGCAAACTGTATATATTTCATATAAATATATCTAGACTCGTATGTAAGTCAGCTTTGAACACCTTAGAAACAAAAAAATATGTATAGAGCTCATAAGCGGAGTATATTTGACAGTCGAGTATAGAAGAAACACGCAAATCAACGACTTTAAGGTTGTTGCACTTTAAATTGATTGCTTTACAAATGGTTTTGTAACCAAAATAAGAAAAAAAAAATATAAATAAATTCTAAGCATAAATATTTGTGTGTATGTGACTCGTGCTATTGTGGGTTCTAAATTAAACTAAACAAAAACAGGGAGGGGGATGATTAAGTCTATTTTACATGAAACTTCAACAAACTGTAAAATAAAATGAAAAGGAAAAAAGTGGCGCATGAGCAGGAGTATATTTTGACAAGACCGTTTGCCATTGCAATCAAAAGTTGAGTTCCAGTATGAAAAAGGATTCAATTACGGAACATATGGCGAAACCGTTATGTTTGCAATCAAACGACGACGCACATAGAAATGACTAATACATTCAATATAGCGTTTATGAATATGATTCTTGCTGACATCAAAATACGTTACATACACTAACTAAATCCAACAGCAAATATTGGGGACAAGGTTAATGTTGATATGAAAAATAAGAAAACAAAAAAGCAAGAAATCGAGAGTATAAAAACAAACAAAATTCTAAAAATAGAGGCAGACCGTTATACAAACAACAGCAAAATGTTGTATGATTAAAAAAAAAAAAAAAAAAAAAAATCCATAAAGTATCAAAAATCAACTCCTTCACAAGTATGAAGAGTGAGCGCACAGAAACAGAGATGTCTGTCGCTGTGGCTTGGCTTATTAATACATTTCGGGTTTCAGAAATGTTTGAGTATTTATTTGAGTATTAACATATCTAAGCGACATCCGTTTCTTCTTAAAATTCTTTTAAAACGTGTCGCTTTTCATTCATCATAATTCTTTAATATGAACAACACAACAACAATACAAACTTTGCTTTAGCATAATTCCAACTTTAACATAAATACCAAACAATTCTATCTCTCTGTGTGTGTGTGTGTGTGTGTCTGTGTCATTTGCTGTTGTAGTTTTAATCATCATCGGAAATCATAATCATGTTTTGAAAACAATTTCCAACAGTTCATAAATTAATAAAAAAAAACAAAAAAATGTTTATGTATCGTACATTCCCCCCTTTTTTAGTACCAACAACAGCAAAAAAAAAAAAAAAATTTAAAAAAAATTTATTTTTTTTTTAATTAAAGAACAAAACAACAACTATCGCGACAGATCTGAAAACAAGAGTACTCGTATTTTGGTTGTTATTTCAACAAGTTATTCCTTCCCTATGCAGACTATAAGAATTGTTGGACGTACAACGACAATTGAAAGTTCTTCTACAAGTACAATTTAATTTTAAGGCTCATAATCGCAAGTTGGCTCAATATTTCATTGCTTCAGCTTAGAAAAAATTAACATTGAATAGGGTTGCTATTCGAAGAGTTTTTGTGTATAGTCGTATGCTTATAGTCGCGTCGATATTGATGTACCCTGCCGTATACTAAACACAATATATTAAAAGGCAACCTAAGCATATTTTTATACCGTCCACACAAACGTGCAGAGGTCATTCCGTTTATAATAATTTGAAAAACCAAAAAAAATCTGGATTCCATAAAATATATATATTCTTGATCCTTAAAACATGCGGAGTTGCTATAGCAATGTCCGTCTGTCCGTCTGTGGAAATCTTGATCAGGCCCTTAGTAGGTTAGCTAGGTTCCTTATTTTTAGTGAAAAAATTCATAGACATGTTGCGCTGGTTGCTATTTAAAATCATCAAAATCGGTTCAATATATCCCGAGACTTCAGTGAATATGTAAAAAAACTCTTAACTCATGCATGCCCGAATTAAATGGGGCGTGGTTAAACATTTTTCAAGTTTATTAGTTTAAACCTTAATATGAATTGATATCAATTTCAAAGTCCTATGTGTCCTGGTTTAGCTGTTATGAAATGTTGCCTAAAGGCAACATTGTGTTTGAAAAATGACTGGCCACCATCTAAAAATATTTTTTAATTTTTTTCTAATTTTCTGACCTTTAAACAATATTTTTAAGTATTTAAATTTAAACTTTTAAATATCTTTATTAATTTTTTTTTTTTTGATTATTTGTAAACTAACTTTATGCAGAAAAAAAAAATAAGATTAACACTCAAATGATCTCTATCAAAACTTACAATAAAATATTTCCAATTAGGTTTGCACAATATATCAAGCTACTCTGAGAAAAAAAAAACATGTGAGTCCGATCACAGGGGAGATGTGTAAACATCTGGTAATAAATAAAATGCAGCAAACAGCGACAAAAAGGTTATTACATATCATAATTTTTTCACCAAACAATCATGTCACACCGATTTGTCTTAATGTTTACATGTTACGCGTAAGATCTTACGCACACATATTACGCTGTTTTTGTGATTGTATTGTGAATTAGAAATTTACCCCCCTGCTTGTATAGATTTTTTATTTATTTTTTTTTTATTCGTATATTGGTCTATGGAATTAATCCTTACAGACTATTTACAAAGAAAAACATTTTAAAATTAATTTTAGTACATAGATATTCATGAATTTAGAAAGCATATTATTTTACTTTTAATTAGATTAGTATTTAATGAGAAATCAATAAATCTATAAAGTTCATTAAATTGAATACACATTCTCCTGAGAGGGTCTGCATTTGCATAATTAGCTCTATAGAACTGTACAGATAAAGGTGAGAAGTAACGTGTTGGTCGTTGAGGAATGTTGAATGATATATTGTTAATCAAAAAACCGGAACAAACATCACCATTAATTATATTAAGAAGAAATGAAACATTTAACATAGTTCTCCGGCTTTTTAATGTTGGTAGCTTAATAAGTGCAAGTCTACTGGTATAGGATGGAAGATTACTTGGATTGAAGTTTAAACTCCGAAGACAAAACAAAAGGAATTGTTTCTGCACAGATTCCAGACTGTCGGCATGAATTTGGTAGATTGGGTCCCAAATTATAGAAGCATATTCAAGTATAGGTCTCACAAGTGACGTATATAAAGTTTTGGTGACATAGGGATCATTAAACTCTTTAGCCCAACGTTTTATGAAACCAAGTACACCTCTGGCTTTGTTGACAGTAATTGTTATATGAGGAACAAAGGTCAGTTTATGATCCAATAAAACACCAAGATCTATAAAGTTATCTACTTTATCGAGACAATAATCACCCAGCATATAGTTGACAGATATCGGCCTCTTTCTGACGAAACGCATATGTTTACACTTTTTAAGGTTTAGCTCCATTAAATTTAAATTACACCAAGAATAAAATGAATTCAAATCATTTTGGAGAAAGACATGATCAGAGTGTTGATTATAACAGAAGAAAATTTTGACATCATCCGCATACATCAAGATGTTTGAAAAACGAATAACATTCGGAAGATCGTTTATAAACAAAGAAAAAAGAAGCGGTCCAAGATGGCTGCCTTGTGGTACTCCCGACATTACATCTATCGGCTTTGAAGTAACATTTTTAAAACATACTTTTTGTGTTCTATTGGTTAAATAAGAATATATCCACTTTGCGCAAAGATTTGAAAATCCCATCATATGTAATTTCTTAAGAAGCTTATGATTGACTTTATCAAAAGCCTTGCTGAAGTCAGTATAAATTGCATCTGTTTGTTTGCGTTCAAGAAAACCACGGTTGACAATTGTAGTAAATTGTAATAGATTTGTAGAGGTTGAACATCTTTTTTGGAAACCATGTTGGAAGGGAGAAATTAACGTATTTACTTGATGGCATAGATAATCCGTTATAATTTTTTCAAAAATTTTAGGTATAATACTTAATTTAGCAATTCCACGATAATTAGTAATATCAGCATTGTTACCAGATTTGAATAGCGGAATAATGAATGAATCCTTCCACATAATGGGAAAATAACCGTATTTAATTGAGGTATTAAACATGAGTGTTAATGGTACAGCTAAAACTTCAGCATATTTTATTAAAATACAGGACGGAATTTTATCTGGACCACTGTTACAGGAAAATTTAAGTTTTTTCAATTCATTAGAAACCACAGATATAGCAAGAGAAGGAATGGATATAATTTGAGTAGCAGTCAGTGAATATGAGCAGACATTAGAATCATCAAAAGTTGCATCGGAGTAAGTAGTAGAGAAGAAGTCAGCAAATAAATTGCATACAATAGTTTCATCACAGGATTCATTATGTAGAAATTTCATAACAGCAGGATAGCCCTTAGTTTTTCTCTTAGAGTTAACAAATTTGTAGAATGACTTCGGATTTCGTTTAAAATTATTTTTCATTTTGTTCAAATAGTTTAAATAACATGAATTATTCAGAGTATTATATTCGGCACGACAAATGGAGTAGTTTCCATGATCAACAAGAGATCCAGTTTTCTTATATTTTTTGTAATATTTATTTTTTTTATTCTTGACACTAGCCAGTTTCCTAGTATTCCAAGGTGGTCCAGAAAGGTTTTTCAAAAATTTTTTAGGAACACATGACTCAATAAAAGAATACATCTTGTTATAGAAAGCTTCAGTCATTTGATCAATGGCACGAGTTGTACCAGTAGATAACGATAATAAATCATACCAGTTTCTATTATTTATAAGTTCATTACACATAGTGTAATTCGTTTGAGCGAAACAAAAAACTTTATCACTTTTTTTAGGTGTGTCTACAAGTCCAGATGGAATGGATATATTTACTTCAATAGTAGGGTGAATAGAAATAGGGTTTGATCGCTTTGTAAAACATTCAGTAACTTCATTAACAAATATTAAATCCAATAATTTTGAATGATTATTAAGAATTCCATTTAATTGAAAAAGATGTAAATCAAAAAAAATATTAAAAAGCTCATCACATTTATCATTTGATTTAGTCGGAACAAGGTATTTTTCATCAGGTAAGAACTTCCACGAAATTGAAGGCAAATTGAAATCTCCAAGAACAATAACAGAGTCATCCGGATTAGCAGAACGTAGAACAGATTTAATAGCTTCTCCATGTCTAATATATAAAGACTGCGGAGACGATGGAGGGATGTATGAGCAAGTAACAAATATTTTTTTATGATTGTATTTAATTAAAACTGCAACGAATTCGATGTTTAAAGAGGAATCAATTAATAAAACCTCAGATGATAAGATACTTGAGACAGCAATAAGAACGCCACCGCCATTCATCTTATTGCAACGATCACGTCTAAAAATATTATATTTATTACAAAATATTTCAGTATTTAAAAAGGTATGATTAAGCCAAGTTTCAGTAAATACGATAATATGATGACTTATGTTGAAACTTTCAATATATAAAGTTGGCAGTTTAGTTCTCAGACCACGAATATTTTGGTAAACTAATGATATATTTTCACCAGTAAGATCTTTTAGTTTTTTGGAACGTTTGAATCAGTTTGAGGAAGGCGGCCAATATTGTTAGAATTTTGTCTAAATATATATTCTCGAACCAATGTATTTTCAGGCCAAAAGTTACGATCAATAATACGGTCAAAAAGATCATAAGAAACGGTAATTTTAAAGGATGTGATAGATCTAGGTTGAGAAAAAACGATGTTTACACATCAAAAACCGTAGGAGAAAAAAAATAAAAATTACGGGACTTATAAGCTAAAATATACAATGTTGCCTATAGGCAACATCGGGCATTAACGGGTTAGAAATATATGATTTTTTCTACGTTCTTCTTCTTATTGTTATTTGTGATTTGCGTGGTAGCTGTAATTGGTTTTTGGTAAAAAAATGGCCTACTAAAATTCTGGCAACATTCAAAACGTGATTACAGCGCCTCTGGTGTATGAAATTTTTATACTTTTTGAATATGTTATTTACAAGACATATAGCTTTACTTTCAACAGGTTTCAAGTTTGTCAACTTAATATTATTTTGTACGGACGCCACGGAACAAAAGACACGTGAAAAAATTTTGCATACTTTTTTTGGAAAGTCCTACATATAGTGGTTTTAAACTTAAAATTCCAAAATCTACAGTGAACAGTACTTGGAAGCATTGCAAGGCCACAGAAACTATAAATATAAAACCAAAACAAGGCTATATATATGCAGAAAAAGTAATAATTTCCATTAAAAATAATCCTGGCATGTCGAGATATAGCCAAAAAGTTCAATACAAGTAGAAGCACATACGCTTAAACGGAGGATTGAAGTCGTACCGAGCGATTAAACATCCAAACCGTACAAAAAAACAGGAGTGTATTGCAAAAACACGCGCCCGTTTATTGTACATCAAAGTTTTGACGAAGTTTTAAGGTTGTATAATGATGGATGATGAAATTTGATTTTAAACAAATATTATACAAATATTATATTGTAACGGAACGTGGAAATGTTGCCCCTAAATAGAAGTACAGTAATCCCTCCAACTGCGTGGTAGATACGTTCCACAAAAACAACGCGCAAACCGAAACCGCGCACTGTGAACCCGATTTCATATGTAATTATGGGGCTAGGTTCCAGATATTAGAAAAATTGCAAAAAATATAATAAAAAGTCTATTCAACGACTAATATACATATTTACTTTAATATAAACATAAAATATATAGAAAACAGTCTCAGTTCAACGGCTATAAACATTAATAAAAATTTAACATAAATTAAAATTATAGAAAACAATATAAACATAAATAAATATTAAACATAAGTACATAACGTCGTTTTAATCACTGCCACATTCTGATGAACTTGATTCTAATGACCGTGATTCTATATGTTTTTGAAAAAAGCTTTTTAACAGCTTTTTAGCTTTTTGTCTTTCTTTATAAATTTCAGCATATGGGTTAAAGCTGCTGTCAGATTTCTCCGACATTTTAAGGCACGCTCCATATCAGGGTCCATGTTAAGAGCTTCCTGACTACCAAGTTTTAAAAAATTTTATAGTTTTTCACTAGTAAACCTTTTCTCTCCTATAATCTCTACATCTTCTTCACTTTCTTCATTTTCATCATTATTATTATCGCCGAACTGTGCCAAAATATCGTCAACAGTAATTCATTAGTTACAAGGATTTCATTTGATATCTTCTGATTCTAAATTTTGAAATCCTTCCCCACCAACTGTTCTAACTAAAGTCACAATTTCCACAGTTTCAGGCATTTCAACAACAGCCTCTCTTATGCAGCTTTCTGGCCATAATTTTTGCATTCAGCATTCATGCTTGGGTTTTTAACTTCATACTATGCTAATTTAATATTTTTTACGGAAGATAGAATGTTATATTGTCACCAATACTCACGAATTAATAGACTATCTGGTCCATCCGTAGCGTCAATTAATTGCCGAAAAGTCCTTCTAAGATAATAAGCTTAAATGCGGCAATTACACAGTACAACGCATGATTTCGGGACTCAATTTTGATAATTTTGTGTGAAAGTAGCCTAAAAAATAAGAACTTCTGTATCATTCGTTTGGTCATGTTACATCAACAAATAATTTTAATATTTTTTTGAAGTTAGTAAGTATCGTATAGGGGAATTTGTCACGTTTTAGGCTCTTTTGTTTGGCATAACTCGAGAACCACTACTCGGATTTCGCTGAAACAATTTTTGAAAAATCAAGAATTACAATTACTTTCATCTGTTTATATAACGTTTCGCTACATAAGCAACAGTTTCGCAGTTATAAATAAATGTATGAAGAAAAAAAAAATATTTTTTGCCTAAAAATTTTTTTTTTTTTTTTTTTAATTCATAAAAAATCGAAAACGGTCAAAAGTGCCAAGTCCTATTACTTTTGCGTAAAGTCACATAACCTATGAACAAAATGAGACATAAATCATGAAAATCGATGAACGCATTTCGCTTTTATTCACAATTAAGTGAAGGTATGAATTTCAAAAAATTGCTCGAGATATGCACAAAATTCTTTGGAAAAAACATTGATGACTTTTTTTATGATTTTCAGAATTAAAAAAAAAAAATGTAATAAACAAAAGGTTATTTGATTTTTATGATTGCGGTAGCAAAGTAATAAACGCTAATAAATGTGCGTGGACAAAAATGAAAAAAGGAAAGTGCACTTTTTAAATTAATTGGGGTTTTCCGTTAGTTACCTGAATAATTTTTTTACGGAAATTACGGAAATTTGCGCCCATTCATAAGTACCTGTCAGTAAAATATTGAAATATACGTAGTATTTATAGGTGTTCATTGATCGGTTTTTGTCATTCAACAATTGCCAACGAACACGAACAAATAACAAGCTATTTTTTTCCGGTTTTTTAAAAGTAAATAACAACAAAACATATAATATATTTCAATATGGAAAATAACAATTGCCCAAAATTGGATGATTTTTGTTACGTTTGTGGTCATATCGTCCTAAAAATAGACCAAAAGGGTCGAAAAAACTTGTTTAGTGAGGAATTCAAAACAGCGTATTGTCATTATTTTGATGAAGCAGATTTAAGTGGTGCAAATGTTACGCCGAACACAGTGTGCAAAAATTGTTATAATACCCTTATAATGTGGATACATGGAAAAGGTGGAGAGTTTTCTTTTATGAAGCCAGTAATTTGGGTGGAAGACCTAGGTGGACATAATAAATCCAGGTGCTACGCATGCATAAATTCTCGTCATGGATTAAACAGAAAACAATTGAAAACAAAAGTATACATTGCTGCTTTTACTGCCACACTTCCAGTTAAACGCGCTGCTGATATCGATACACCTAAACCTCCGAGTCTGGATACTGTGTCCCTGCCAGCCGAAACCGTTTTCACCAATCCGACCAATGTAAATGATGCAGATTGGACACCCGATATTGAAAAAAATGCACCACAACCGCTAACACAAATCGAAATGGATTACATTGTTGCCAAGATGGGACTATCACAACAAAAATCCCAAATGTTGACATCACTTTTGAAGAGCAGAAAACTCACACAGCAAAATGTCAGCGCACCATCATACCGAAAACGCCAAGCTGAATTTCAGAAATTTTATTCCCTTGACGAAGCAAATACGTTCACTTACTGCCATGATATCCCCGGTTTAGTGAAAAAATTGGGAATGGATTATATTGCTGCCGACTGGCGTTTATTCATCGATGGTTCAGTTTCAAGTTTGAAGGCTGTGCTGTTGCACAACTATGAAGGAAACGTATGAAACATTGGGCGAAATTTTGGAGAAAATCAAATACAATGTACACAAATGGAAGATTTGTTGTGATCTAAAGGTTGTCAACATAATACAAGGCATTATATTAAAGGGCGGTTTTCCAAAATACTTCTGCTTCCTTTGTAATTGGGATTCGCGATATGCAGAGAATCAATATCAATGTAAAGATTGGGAAGCAAGAACTCCCGAGCTGGAGAAACAATTAAAATTACGTAATGAACCTTTGATAAAGGATCTAGCTGATATTTTGTTGCCATCGCTCCACATGAAATTAGGAATAGCTGGGAAATTCGTCGAAGTGGTAGTCAAAGATATTTATGACGCCATGACTGTTTGAAATCCATCTTTCCAAAACTCAGTGAAGCTAAAATTAGAAAAGGTACGTATCGTTGTCTGTATTTAAATATTATCATATCTAAATTTGTTCCCTTCGATAAATTCGCATTACCAATAATTTTTTCGAAAATGTTTTTTTTTTTATATTTCAAACAGGTACTCTCAATGGACCGGATATACGAAAGTTAATGAAAAGCGAATCTTTCACAAATATGCTTTCGAACCAGTATAACCACCTATGTGCATGGGACGCATTGAAACAAGTCATCGAAGGCGTTTTAGGAAAGAACCGTGTACAGCGAGATGACATACAGACACGAGTGGACAACTTGCTGATTTATTTTGAGAAAATCAATGCATCCATGACGTTAAAATTACATTTCATGCATTTCCACCTTGATACATTTTTGGCACAATTACCTCAGGAATCGGACGAACAAGGAAAGAGGTTCCAGCAGGTGACCATGCCAATGGAAAAGCGATTCAAAGGCAAAAAATTGGATGCATTGCTTGCGGAGGTTTGTTGGTGGAGTTCTAAAATTATGCAGTTTGAAGATGAAAGCACCGAAGATGAAGATGAATTGGTGGACACACTGAACAAAACATGCCCTTGAATATTATGTCTAACTCGGATGATGATGCAGACTCAGAACACGAATATGAACAACCTACGAAGAAACCAAGGTCATCAGAACCACAAGCGTCAACTTCAACGAGGATGGATAGTGACAATAATTGAAAATGTTCTAAATTTTGTTTCCATGCACAGATAACATATAAAAATCACATATTTTCTGTGTAAGAATAGCTGTAATATGAATCGGAATGTTTTTTTCATGCAAAATAAAGTTTACAAAAAAAAAAAACAAATAAAATTTTTAGGCAAAAAATATTTTTTTTTTTCTTCATACATTTATTTATAACTGCGAAACTGTTGCTTATGTAGCGAAACGTTATATAAACAGATGAAAGTAATTGTAATTCTTGATTTTTCAAAAATTGTTTCAGCGAAATCCGAGTAGTGGTTCTCGAGTTATGCCAAACAAAAGAGCCTAAAACGTGACAAATTCCCCTATGCGATACTTACTAACTTCAAAAAAATATTAAAATTATTTGTTGATGTAACATGACCAAACGAATGATACAGAAGTTCTTATTTTTTAGGCTACTTTCACATAAAATTATCAAAATTGAGTCCCGAATCAATAAGCTTAAAAATGTTGTACTGTGTTATGCCTTGGCCCATCGGCTGAAGTAAAGATGACGTATTTGGAGGCAGAAATATTACTTTAATATTTGTGTGCAATTCAGCCAAATGTGTTGGATGACTTGATGCATTGTCAACTATCAACAGAATCTTAAATGCAGTGTTTGTCTCTACAATAAGCCTCAGCTTCTACACAAAAGCAATTTAAAAACTAGTTCTCAAAAAGTTTTGCTGTTATCCAAGCTTTCTTGTTTGATACCCAAAGAACTGGGAGTGAGTTTTTTGATATTCCTTTAAAAGCACGAGGATTTTCTGATTTATAAGTTATTAGTGGTTCGTTCTTACAATCGCCAGCTGCATTACCGCAAAACAAAACTGTCAATCTACCTTTGAAACCTTGAACCCCGGAGCAGATTTCTCTTCGTTAGAAATAAATGTTCTGCTAGGCATCCTTTTCAAAATAAGCCAGTCTCATCTGTACTAAATCATGGCTTGACAAATATCCACCACCATCAATGATATCTTTTAACGTTTTTGGATATAACGATGCAGCTAATGTATCAGCACTGGCTGCTTCGCCTGTAAATTTTATATTACGTAGATTTGACGATGTTTAAACTTTTCAAACCATCCTTTACTCGCTTGGTATTTAATTTCGCCTGCACTAGATGATCCAGGTTCTTCCTTTTGTAAGCGATTAAAGACTAATAACACTTTAGTTCGAATAACAGCAGTACTAAGTGGCATTCTCTTTTGATTTCGATCTTCACTCCAAGAGCTTAACACTTTTTCTGTTTTCTCTATTATAGAATTTCGAGGTTTTTACAGTTTTTGCAGCCAGAGATGTGGAACAAACCACTGAACTTTTAATTTTTTCTACATTCAATTTAAACCTCCTTATGCTGGATTCGTTCATATTGTCTCTCTAAGCTAAAACTGATATTTTGTTCGCCATTTTCTGATTGCTTCACAATTTCAAGCCATGCTTCTAACGTCAATATTTTTCTTTTGCCAGCTTTTTTCATTATTATATTTAGGGTGTAAAAATTATTAAAATACCTATTAAATCAAAATGAGTATTAAATAAAAAATCAAACATTTTGTTTATACATATTTACTTGATAACACCATTTAATTGATGTACGAATTCTTTATACACTTATATCTATTGCACACGAATACGGATTTCTTGAATTAAATTTAGTTAAACACTTGTATTAATATCTATTAATTAAAATTACGTAATTTTACATCCTCATACTAATGCGACCACTAGAAAAATGAAACTGTCAATATTTTTTTTTGGAAATACGGGGAATCACTATTTTCTGTTTCAAATATATGCATGATTCACTATTATGAATTAACATGATTTTTTTTTGTTAAAAACTACGAAATTTTTACCGCGCTGATAGAAATTTTGGTATTAATGGCTTGGCCGCGCAATTGCGAAACCGCGTAAGGAAAAACCGCGCAGTTGGAGGGTCTACTGTATACCAAAGTAGATAAATATGGAAATAAATTTATGACATGGCAAGCTATATGCAGCTTGTGGCTTGAAGAGTTCTGCATTTGTAACTTCATCAACAATGACGACAGAATTATATACAAAGAAATATCTTGAAAAGAGAATATTACCACTCTTTAAACAGCACAAGAACTTAGTAAAATATTGGCCTGATTTGGTATCATGCCATTATTCAAATTTAGCAATAAAGTGGTATAAAGACAAACGGAGTGTTTACAAGCGTGAGAAAGCCAACCAAAGTGACCAAAGTCTCAACAATCGGCTGAAAAGGTAATGACCGGTGTTTTTTTTTGGGATGCACGTGGTATAATATTTAATGATTATTTGGAGAAAGGAAAAACAATAACTGCCAAGTACTATGTTGAGTTATTGGACAGATAGGATGAAGAAATTAAGAAAAAACGACCCCTTTTAAAGAAGAAAAAAGTCTTGTACCATCGTGACAATTGTAGTCTTTACATTACGAATTGTTTCCTCACTCCCCGGTATTACCCAGATCTGATCTCCAGCGATTATTGGGAGCAAAGTTGTGTCATGAAAGTAACGGTGATGCAACATATATGCCTATAACCGACCTCCAAGTAGTGCTCCTGGGCAACACTAAGCAAAGCTAGTGATTATTCATAGCGACTAACGATTAAGGTCAAAGTCTATCAAAGCTATCCTGTCTGGGGGATAACTGAAAGCAACCAAACCGGCCAGTTTGGAAACGAAAGCCTCACCTAAGGCTAGAAATAGCTACCACGGTTGAGCCATATGCCCAAGGATGATTCACGGAATTGTCCCTATCAGAAACAGTACACACAGAAAACAGATTCGTTATGGCTACCAAATATGTTGCCAACCGAGTTGCGATAAAGTTAATCGACCTAATTTTGAGTTGTTTGCAATTGCAATTCTATTGTCTTAACAGTAAATATTTTATCACAATAGAAAACAGTTGTTATAAAATTTCTGCTGATACAATCGAAAATTCAGTTGTTAAGTTTTAGAACAATTCGGTTGGTGAATTATTTTTCCGTGTGTACAAATAAATCAATAAAACTAAAGCTATAAAAACTTGCCAGAGAAATGGTTGTCCCATCCCATAATTGTGTGGTGTCCCAAGGTGTCATATGGTGTCCCAAGGTACAATGGTACATGAGCGGAATATGAGGCCGTGAATGGGTGAGTCAGTGCTCCCGACAAAGATGACCCAGTGGAACTGGAAGCAATAGGGTGGGTTAAAGACGAGTCGAAGGCGCTTGAGGCTGCTGCAGATGCCAATATAGCGTCCAAGACAAGTCGGAGACCGGTTGAAAAGTTCTACATTTTACGAAAACTTACCCTTATGTGCTCCTAGGGTTAAAATGATCCAAAATTCAGCAGTATTTGCAAAATATTTGAATTTTTTGATTTAATCGTCCTATACTAGCTTGGGGTCATTTGATAAAATCATCATAATCATCAAATCATAAAAATCGACAAAATATAGCACAATTTCAATTCCCAACCCATATTAAGGGTTTCATCTAGTTTACTAGAACAATTAATTTATTTAAATATGTAAAAATTCATAGTTTGGCCTCGGCAAGGAATGGGTTAAAGTTGTTCAATTTATTCCAAATTTTTAGCACGGAAGACTTGCACATTTGGTTACTATATTTTAAGAATCACATCTAAAAATTCAGCATCGCTTGCAAAATATTTGAATTTTTAAAATAAATTATCTTTCATTAGCTTGGGGTCATATGTGACCCCAATTCCAAAAGGGTTAATGGGGTCATATTACTTTTTTTAGAAACCCTACGCTACTAAGATAAAATAAAACATTTAAAAGCAGAAAACTGAAAAATTTTTGATACAAAGTATTGAGAAAGAGTACATTTAATGAATATTTCACAAAAAAAATAATTTTTCTCGAAATCCGCAAAAAAAATTCTTTGTAAAAAAAATTCTGTCGAGGAATTTACTTAAAAATTCACACAATTAATCTCTAACATATATATAACAAAACTTTAAAGTGCCAGATCAATTTTTTGAAATTTTGTTTAAGAAAAATTTTTAAAACTTAAAAAAGGAGTTTACAAAATTTTATCAAAAAAATTTTCCATCTTTGGTCTCATTTCGCAATAGGTTAACAACGTGGTAATCAAAAAATACTTCATATCTGAGTACTTATAGGTATAGAGACCGAAAAAAAATTATGGCTTTAGTCAATTTTTTAAAGTTGAAAAAATGTTCATCACATTTCATGATCTAGAGTTTTTGGCACAAAAGTTGTCTGGGGTATTTGCCATTTCTTGGCGAGTTTTAATTCGATTTTGAAGTTATACAGTTTTTTGGAAAGATAATTAGTACCGATATCGATTCATATAACAACTTGTCGAAAAAATTAAAACTATAGAACGAAATTTTCGTAAAATCTGAGAAGTCATATTTTCCCCATATAAACACCCTTGAAATTTTCAGTCGCGTTGAGGCACCTCTAAATTTTTTTGGATTGACCCAAAACTTTGTATTTATCAGTTTTTTTTGCTACTTGCATATTTCTGGTGCATAAAATTGGTGAGACCGAGAGTTTTTTTTTTATTAAGAGCCACCCTAGTGGTCATGGTAGGATCATTTTTAGTTATAGTCTTCATATAAAGCTGACTCGTGATCTTCACTTCAATCTATGAAAAAACAAAAATTTTCTCATTTCTGGTTGCAAATTCCATAGATTTTTAAAAAATTATTTCCTAGTAATGAAATTCCTGAAACTTGGCTTTCTAATGATTAGGTATTTCTTAAAAAAAATCAGATATTCAATAACTGCAAAATATTTATGTTATTTTTCTAATCTACAATTTTAATAGGTAAGGCGATTTCTTGTGACCGATGATTTGTTAAACAAATTTCTTCCGATTTTGACCAAGCGAAACTTATCTGAAAGGCACTTCTTTTTAGCTGTCCGCCATATTTACAGATTTTAAAATTTTTACATTTTTTTGAAGTAAAATGCACTTAAAGTTGCTACTAACACATACATAAAATTATACAATGCTATGTGTGTATTTCTTAAATTTGTTAATGTGCTTGTGAGTATGTTTTCTTCATTCACAATAATAATTGCGTTGTATTGAAAAATAATTTTGGGCATAAACCAATAATTGGACATAAACCATTAACGACAATAACCAATATTTAAGAAGTGTTGAATTGTAAATTGGCTAAAATTGATGAGCATACCTTTAAGGTCTTTATTAAATGAAAAAATAAAATTTCCTAGAATTTGCACTCGAATTTCGAGGGCTGGGATCTGCTACTAACATTAATTAGTTTTCTTCTAAACTAAACAACTTTTTAACTAAATTCTTAAAGTTAAGAAACTTAAAAAATAAAAGAAAAATGTAGACTGCAGTTAATTAAATTTCCCTTAGCGTATGTCGTATTTCTGTTACACCAAACATTTTTCTTATGTATGAAATCTTAGATGCCTTTTAAGCTCATTTTCAAATAAAAAAAAATGTTTAATGAGTAACGACACTTGTTTCTTTAACCAATCGGCTTCCTCTCCACATATTTCCCGTTCTTATAAAAATTTGTTTATTTTCAATTGCTTTTATGGTTGGATTTATAAAAATTGTATAAAGCACGATTTATTACCCCAAAATTATATTTGAAATATTTTTTATTGATTTACAGAAATTAAAAAAAAAATTAAAACAATGTTTATGTTATGTGATATGTTCTAAAGGAACACACACACAACTGAGGTTTATGTAAACATACACGCTCTTATAACTTTGTGAGATTTCATTATGTTTCATAATTGACTTTGGACCTTGTCCCCCCATATACAAAAAAATTATCCGACATACATATATATCTACTGGAAACATACAGTACGTGACAATCTCAGAAGAAAATGGTTAAAGTGAAAATTTGAAATTGAATAATTTGGAATACAAAATTTTCAAAATTACTTTTTTCCATTTTTGGTTGTTTAGAAAAATTATAGATTGGAAAAAAGTTAATTGCCAAACTGGAACTATAAGCTGCAGGACAATTAAATATACCTGAAAGGCAAAGAATGTTATAGAAAAAACTCAGTTAATGGACAAACGTATACACTATTGACTCCGACAATATAAGCCAGCGAGATGTGGCTAAGTCATAATGTACCCAAGTTACTTTTGTACATAATTTAAAATGTTTTAAGTACAGTGTGGAACAAAAAACAGAGATCTCTCGAATACTCAGAAAATCAAATAATACGAGTTTAGAGTCAATAATTAAAAATTACTTTTATAAAAATATCACTTTGGCGAAGAAAGTTAGTTTAGTCACAAATGCCACAACAAAGAAATATTTTTCAATATTTTTATGCAACACGAAAGTTAACGTACAGATTCTAAAATTTCTTTCATACAAGGTATCCTGAATGGCACCCTCAGATCGCTATGAAACTTGGATATGTTATAGAGAGGATGTAAAATTAAGGGACCCGTATATTTGGGGTTGATTAAAATAGTGTTGACTGTGCCATTCAGGATACCTTGTATGAAAGAAATTTTGGAATCTGTACGTTAACTTTCGTGTTGCATAAAAATATTGATATCGTTTAATAACATTGATATCGCAGAAAAAATGTTTTTCGTTCTCATTTGCGTACGTTACGGTTTGCGACATATCTATTTTGGAACAATGTTTAGAACAACCTAGAACAACCGCCAATTTTTTCTTTCCAAAAGTGGGGCGGAAAAGTTTAAAATCCGCTTTTTTCGATTTACCGGTACAAATTATATTTTAGAAACTCGTCGTTTTGGAACATTGTACAACAATCCTAGAACAATTCAGAACAATCTTCAAAAAATTTTATTTCCAAAAATTTTATTTCCAACACTTAGTGTTGTTATTAATTTGTGGTGAATAGGTATTACAATTTTCGTATCTATTGATATTTTTAAATGGGGACTTGGTCAAAAAATGGAAATTTGGAGTGTAGACTCCATCTGAGAGATTAATATGGGCTCATGATTAATTTTACGAAATCCGGCCATTTAAGGAAAAAAAACGGCCAAAAAGGGTTAAAAGTGTACCTTTCTGAATCTTCTTAACATATTAATACATACTAGCAGATTCCAGTCCTCGAAATTCGAGTTCAAATTCCACGAAATTTTTTCATTAAATAAAGACCCTAAAGATATGCTGCTAATCAATTATAGCCAATTCACAAATCAACACAAAAAAAAAACAAACTCATTTTTATTACAAACACATTAACAAATTTAATAAACACATACATAGCACTGTATAATTTTATGTATGTGTTAGTAGCAACTTTAAATGCAATTTACTCAAAATAAAGGATAAAAAATTTAAAAATCTGTAAATCTACAAAATGGCTAAAAAGAAATTCCTTTCAAATAATATACTTTTGGTCAAAATCGGGACAAAACGGTAGAGCAAAACATCGGTCACAAGAATCGGTATCTTCCAAACAAATATGAAATATGGTATGTGGATTTCAGTAGAGATAAAAACATCAGATGAGAGGAAAACTTTGGACATTCGGATGCCAAGGGGTAAGAAAGGTACCTTTTTGCATCTTCTTAGCATATTAATCTATACAATGAATTTTGGAATACAGACTCCAAGGAATACGTGGGCACCAGTCATGATTTTATTGCTAATTTTAACGTCTGGGGGAGGAAAAACGGCCCAATAGGGGAAAAAGTATACATTTGGTATATTCTAAACAAACGAATATAAAATATAGTTTGTGGATTCCACTAGAGATGGAAACATTAAATGAGACGAAATCTTTTGCCAATTCGGATGTTAAAGGAGGGTAAAAACGGCCCGAAATTGTAAAAGAGTACCTTTTTGTATCTTCTCTACAAAGGAATATGAAATTTGATATGTAGATTCCACCAGAGACAGAAACATCGAAGAATACAATTTATTTTAATTCGAGCCTTTAGGGGGTAAGAACGGACAAAAAATTAGAAAAGTGATACTTTTCAATTGGTAAATTTTCATATGAAAGTACATTTTCTTAAGAAAGCAAGTGAGAAAATTATAGTCGGTCTAGACTGATACCCTATACCATGCGTTCAGAGAATTGGTCTTAGGTCCAACTAATTGGGTTTAGAAAAAAAGCATAAACCAAATTTACATCGAAAATTGGTCCGACCCCGACCATATTTTATAAAGTCACTTATTTTTTGCAACAACAACAGATTTTGAGAAAAATCTGCACTTTTTTTTTTTTTTTTTGATAGGTTTAATTGAATTGTCCTGTAGGGTTTATTTTTGGTCTACGGATTAATGGATGTAATAAACACACACAAACCCAATTCGACTAAATATTTGATAATTTGGATCTTATGGCAAATTAAGTCGATATCATAGAGGTCATTTGAATGGGGACTAGGTCTGAACAATTTAAATGTTTGTCCTTTGGCTTAAGTTACTTCCTCTCCAAATTAAATCATCGATTTTACAAATAATATTATTTTTGATAATAATTTGATAATTTTCGAACCTATTATGAATAAAAAAGTGCTACTTAAATTGAGTACATTGGAAACTTTTACAAAACTCTAAATTTGCCAATTTTATTTTTTAATAATTTCGCGCTTAGTAATAAAATTATGTATTTTTTTTTTGGCGAAATCACTTTTTGTTGCGTTCTATATTGCAAGATAACACACATGCTACAAAAAATAAAATTAAAAAAACAAGATAAACGAAAAAGAAATATTTTTTTCTTTACCAGAGTTGATTATAATATAAAAATAGAAGAATGAGTGAAAGAAAATTTTAAAAATCTTTTTAAATATTTATAGATTCCGATGTTTTCTTTCAATTGTTGTACAATAATGGCAAGAATAAAGTGTTATGAAGAGTTAAAAACCAGAATAATAGATTTTAGTGATGGTCGTAAGCAAAAGAATATTTGTGAGAAATATTCTATGAATAAATCCATAAAATCGTCTGGCTAGCATTAAACTTGTTAAACTGTTGGCGAATAGTGTTGACGAAAAAATTAAATACTTAAATGACCATAAAACGGTCAAACGCTTCGGGAGTTTTACTAAAATAAATTAATACAATCGTTCGGTATAGGAATCATCCACCCCTCCCAAGACCGTGATCATCATTTGATTCCACAGTGTTATTGTATAGTAAAGGTTTCCATTGTTTTATCAACAGCATAAAAAGTAATACTTTTAAGTTTTATTAATTTTTTCTCAAGTTATGTTAATATTTCTTGTTTGTTAAATAAATAAAATATACAAATGTTTAAATTAATAAAAGAGTTTTTAATTTTATGATAACATTTTTTGGTATTGACCGTCCAAGTCTTCAAAAATATATTTTGCTAAAGGTTCCCATTGTATTGTCACTCACACTATATTTCTTATTGTTTTAAAATATTATTATGGCTTAAATAATTAATATAATAATTACGCTAACAACGTAGCGGGTATACTGCTAGTACACCATATTTTATCAAAATATGTATATGCATATTTGCGGCCTTAGTTTGATTGAATACAAGGTTTACATGAACTCACAGACGCATCGCTAAATCGACTCAAATGATTCTGAGTCTAGCGGTATAATAAAAAATGGGACTAGCTCAAATACTATTTGGAAGTAACAAACATTACAGCCATTATAGCCTGACCACATAGTGGTATAGTGTTATAAAGTAATATTTAGATTCTCATTAGTTTGATTTTTATTTACAAAACAAAGTAATGACAGCTACTGATGAGGACTGAAGGCTCAACTCCAAAAAGCCTTTATCATTCTTTATCATTCTTTTTATATCATCCACACTAGCGTGCAGAGAGTTTACATAAGTTTGTCATTCCGTTTGTAATAATGCTGTACAACAGTCAGAAAATTATGTAGGGTTTTGTCGGTTTTTAATGTTTTCGAAGTCGCTGAATCCGAATCTGAAGTCAGTTTTTTCGGGTCACGTTACATTTTAGTGGTACTGTGGCGGGGCAAGTCTTAACCCTCTACTGTTAACTAAATCAATAGGGAGGGTCGGAGAGAGTTAATATATACTAGCAGATTCCAGCGCTCGAAATTCGAGTGCAATTTCAAGGCAGCTTTATTTTTCAACTTAGCCAATTCACAAGCCAACAATTTAATGGTTTATTATTATTGTGAATGAAGACAACAAACTCATTAACAAACACATTAAAAATTTAATAAAACACACACATCATATGTATAATTTTATGTATGTGTTAGTAGCAACTTTAAATGCAATTTACTCAAAATAAAGGAAAAAATTTAAAAATCTGTAAATCTGCAAAACGGCTAAAAAGAAATACCTTTCAAATAACATACGTTTGGTCACAATCGGGATAAAACGTTAGAACAAAACAGCGGTCACAAGAAATCGCCTAGCCTATTAATATTATAGATGTATGACTGACCCCTATTACTTTATCGAGAGGAAAAGTTTTTCCTTGGGTGCTATCCCCACCGGACCCTCCTTAGGGGCGGGTTCATTACAAATTTTTGATTTGTGGACAACTTTATAGAAAAAATATTTTTTTTATTTTTTTCGAAGGTAACATCTTTAATTAAATTGAAAATATTTGGCCCAAAAATATCTGTAAAATAAAAAAAAATTATTTTTTGCAGGGAAATCATGGAAATTGTTAATTTTAGTGAAAATGATGCATTGACATCCTGAGCTGGTTGCTCTTCAAAATCATCAAAATCGGTTTAATCGGCTTTTTAAATTTTGTTTGTTGTGTGCGATAGTTGTAATTGTTCTTGTCGTTGTGGTAATTTCATTTCTAGCATTTGCTTCATAAGTGTGCATGTATCGTTATACTCTACGTGTCATAGTAGTTTAGGCTGGTAGTGGTACACTTTTTTTAAACATTATTTCAAAATAAATAAAAAAATCTCGCCGAAATGAAAGAAAAATAATAAAAAAGCAAATTTTCTTAAAAAAGTTGCTAGTTATTTATAAAAAATTTAATAACAATTAATAATACGTGAAGGTAAATTTTCAGTTCCCTTTTTTAAGCAATATGCGTTCACGGAGGAGTGTGAAAATTTGCATAGTTTTAGTTAATATGGAGGGGAAGCTGAGAATGATAAAATTTATGTTTAATCTGTCTTAAAAATATATTAAATTAATTAACATAAAATATTTATAATAATTCGTTACACCCTGTTAATGCGAATGAATTAAATCTATATCATACGCCCTATGTTGAATTATGAATTGCTAAAATTGATTAGCATACCTTTAGGCTCGTTTAAATATTCATCAATTTCTTTGAAAGCATTGAAAAAAAAATTGTATGAAAAAATAACAATTCCTAGAACTTTCACTCGAATTTCGAGTGCTGGGCTATACTAGTAACAATTAGTCTATAAATAAAAATAAATATTAATCAGTTTTCATATTTTTTTTTTTCATTTGGAAGCATCTCAATTTTTCCCTGTTAAAATTTTTTTTGGATCAATTTATCGTCTTGATGAATTAAATATGTTGTCTTGTAAAAATACTCTCAGATTAGAAACTTTAAGCATTTTAACTACTTTTCCCATTAAATACATTTAAAGGTTGTCCTTTAATATTTGTTGTATTCTAATATATTCCCGTAGACTTGAAAAAAAAAATTCACTATAAATGGCAACCCTTGCTTTAAAACAGTACACACGTTAGAGCACATAGGAATGTCAAAAGTGTTTTTCCGCTCCCAGCGCAATTTCTGGTAGATTGGGAGTTAAAAATAATATCCGTGCCCAAATTGGTACTATTTGATAAAAACAAGCCAGGCCTTCTCGACTAGCAATAAAAATGGACTAAAATTTGTACAAAGCTTTTTTAAGATGTAACTTTTAAGCGATCAAAATCAAAAGTTGTTTATTTATGGATGATCATAGGATGTTAGTAGTAGTTCAAACTGGGAAAACTGTTCCAACAATGTCGTGTCGGCTAGTCAGGATATTAGGGTCAAAGTTCAAGATTTTTTTATTTTCAGTTTTTTGCAAATTTCTTGCTCGTTATACGTCGCACGTAATAAATGCTTTTACAAAATTGTAGAGCAGAATAAAATAAAATTAAATTAACATGGTATGCGTATTATTTTATTAAATTGTCAGCAAATCTTTTAAAGAAAGTAAAGCTAAAAGGAACTAATTTTAGATATTGTGAATTATATTTAAATTTTAGTAATGGAAATAACTGGTGCATCGAAAAGATTGATTTGTAAGTATTTCAGAATTAATATTTTTTGTTATATTTGGTATTTAGTCTCGTTTTCTTGCTTCCAAATAAAAAAGAACTTTTCAGTAGATTTCTTTATTTAATACAAGACGTAAAGAAGAGTGTTTTTGTTGTAACAAATGAACTCATCCAAATTTATCATAACTTTTTATTAACTAATTTATCAGTTTTGTTTGTTAGCTATTCGAATTTTTATAAAATATATCAGAAAAAAAACAACAAAAATTTATTTATTTATTATTTAAAACTCTATCTTTTGATAAAATTACTCTATATCTGAAAAGCAGTCAATTAGCAAAGTTTACAATTTTGTGATATTGTAAAAATTGGCCCCCAGCTTCTCGACTCCCATTACTTTTCTGCCCCAACATTTTTTAGAACAGACATAACCTCTCTCTCTCCTATCATATAGAAGAAAAATGCTATAATTGCCTAGGAGTCCCCCTTGGTGTGTTTTTGTTAGTGTTACTTTTTTGTCGCCAAGATTTCCTCCACCCCTTAAGGGGGCTCCCATAAAAATATGGTGGTTATATAAAATTGATAAGTTTGGCCCAAAATGTACCTGAATTCCCTGCAAAAGTCATGTTGAAGACATTTTCAAGATACTTTATTCAACTCACGGCAGATCTCTTTTTAGCAATCCAATAAAAAATTTACATTTTCTATCAATCAGCCGTTACGAAAATCTTATTTGGCATAACGAACTGAAAAGTTTGAAAACGCATTTTCCATTTTTTACTACAAACTTTCTTGCAATAATAATGATTTTTGTAGAAAATTATAAAACTTAATACTTTAAAGAGGACATTCGAAAATCGTACCACAAGTCCTGAAGGCATTGTTCCAACAATCAAAAGGATTATTTTGTAAAAACCACTAAAATTTACATAATTTTTGTAGATCTTTGTAAAAGAAAACCCTTTTTTGAAACATTTTTCTTATAAAAAAAACAAACAAAATCATAACAAAATTATTATATTCTGTCAAAATAATAAATGTGAAACCATAAATTTCGGCTGCAATTTTCCAAGGTAAAAGAAAAGAAATAAAAGAAAACTTTTACATATAGAATTTCATCAAAATATGACATTTTTTGCCTAACAAGATCACTTTATTATGATTAGCTTTGTTGGGCTGGTAGCCCATTTTGTAACAAATACTATAATCTAAGAAAAAAAA